>VFIW01000033.1:403266-429825 GCA_006386115.1 Globisporangium splendens
GAAGTCGAGGCTGAGGTCGTCGAGGCTGAGATCGTCGAGGCTGAGATCGTCGAGGCTGAGATCGTCGAGGCTGAGATCGTCGAGGCTGAAGCTGAAGCCGAAGCTGAGGTGGAAGTCGAAGCCGCCGTGGGGTAACTGCACGTAAGAATTCCAGCCTGAAAGAGGTCGTGGTCGAGACCGAGGTGGACGAGTGCGAGGTCTGAGGGTCGTCGAGGCTGAGGATGCGTCGCGGCCTGAGACCGTCGGAGGCCTGAAGTCTGAGGTGGAAGTCGAAGCCGCCGTGGAGGGAACCACTGAAGAAGCCACCGAAGAGGTCGTGGTCGAGACCGAGGTGGACGAAGTCGAGGCTGAGGTCGTCGAGGCTGAGATCGTCGAGGCTGAGACCGTCGAGGCTGAAGCTGAGGTGGAAGTCGAAGCCGCCGTGGAGGGAACCACTGAAGAAGCCACCGAAGAGGTCGTGGTCGAGACCGAGGTGGACGAAGTCGAGGCTGAGGTCGTCGAGGCTGAGATCGTCGAGGCTGAGATCGTCGAGGCTGAAGCTGAAGCCGAAGCTGAGGTGGAAGTCGAAGCCGCCGTGGAGGGAACCACTGAAGAAGCCACCGAAGAGGTCGTGGTCGAGACCGAGGTGGACGAAGTCGAGGCTGAGGTCGTCGAGGCTGAGATCGTCGAGGCTGAGATCGTCGTGGCTGAAACTCAATGTGAAAAGCAACCTGTGTCTGAGCGCTCAGAAACAGCGCATGTTGTCGCCTCGTTGATTGTCGACGATGTGGTTCGTGATGTTTTGCATTCCCAAGACTCTGTTGCCGAAGTACCGAAGGCGCTCGCTGGATCGAGCACCGATGCACGCATTCATTCAATTGCAAAGTCGACCGGCTCAGAAAACTCTGCAACTGTGCGAGGTGGAAGTAGCATTGACCGAGCCAGTTCGTTTGGTCCAGTGTCGGATGTGGTTGAGCTGGTTGCGACGTCGACCACTTACTCAATCTCTGGCACTTCCTACGCAAACGGCGTCACGTTGTACCACATCCAGATGACCGACGGCAAGAGCGCGCAGCAGCCTGCCCCAGTGTGCAAGCGCTACACGGAGTTCAGCCTCATGCACAACAAGTTGCGGACATCGGACCTGCCGCACGCCAAGAACCTGCCTGCGCTGCCGTCCAAGGGCAGCATGATCATGTTCCTGCGCGGCCGCCAGAACAAAAAGGTGATCGAGCAGCGCGAGCGCCAGTTTGCCCAGATCATCGAGTTCATCTCGCGCCACCGCGAGCTAGCCACTAGCACCATCTTCCAGAGCTTTGTGAGCAGTTGAGTAGTTTAGTTTAGCATTCGTTCATTTTTGACAAAGTTGTGTAATAGCATATATCCTTGACTTTGATACATGCAAGCGAACTGTCATCGGTTGGATCTTGCCAGAATATGGATGTGTCAATGTTGAACCTACAATGCTTCTGCTTCAAGCGATGCGACTTGCTGACGAGAAAGCAGAAAGCGGATACACGCGGATCCCTCTTCTTTTAGCCGCATGCAGCTGCTTGTTGTTCTCGCCAGAATCAGCTGAGCCCATGTTGACGCTCTGGGCGAAATGGAGATGGAGGGTTCGTCTCATCATTGGAGTTGGGTTAGGATTCTCATGCGCAGAGGCGCGAAAATGGGGAGGGGCGAAACAAATTGGAGGGAGCGAAACACAGAGAGAACTCCACACAAACAACAAGAGGAAGGACATGCCCTTCGCGTGCACTTCTAGAACCGAGAATGGACACAGTACACTCTCGGTCGTTCGCTTGTCGTTTTTTCTCAACGCGACAAGAACGAAGACATGGCTCACTCGGTGATGGATGAGCGAGGGGGAGCTCTTGTCTTGAGCGGATGCATGCGCGCACCTGCGACGCGAGTCAAAATGCTGCGCGACACACCCAAACAAGAGGAGCGCCAAGTGGATACACGCTGAGATCGGCGCAGACAGGCCAGGCGAAGTGCTGTTTCCCTCCCTCCCAACCAGCACAGTCCTGACTGATACTGAGGAACTATGCATAAATTCATCCCCTTCATAAACAGGTGATTGATCGGAAGTCTAATCACTGCCAACCCAGTAGGAGTTGCATGAAAACCTTCAACAATTGATATATGATAATACTAGTTCCTTGAACAATTGATACATCCTTGCTGTTTGCCAGTGTCCGAGGAGACTGTATGTCGCCTGATGCAGTGAAGCCATCCATTGAGATTCCCAGAGAAAAGTGCAGGAACAAGCCACGGAGCTCCTCATTTTGCGGCCGGCACCTCTACAACACCCACGTGCACACGAAAAGCGCACAAGTCTCATCTTCATGCTGGAAATTCTATACAAGACACAGCAAATTATCGAATGCGATGCGTGACTGGCACGAATTCCCAAAAAAGAAGACAAAAAACGATCATTTGCGGCTTGAAGCATGCGGTGCATACATACAGCGACTTAATGCGTTCAGCGCGGAAACTGGTTGCTGTTACTCACCCCCTGCCAGTCACGACCAGTACACTGTACAGAGAGCGAGTTCCTCTACAGAGGGTGGAAGAAGATTGTCGTGTGCATAGTGCGTTCACCTGCGCCTTCTGTGTCGGGCACGAACGAAAAAGCCCAGCTCTGCGGATACGACGGACTGGAAAGTTTACACGACAACGCGTCGAAAATGAGTGCGTCTGTGCATTTCTCTGTGTCTCGTTCGCACCAGTCAGTCCGCCCTCAAATTTTGAACTCTCTGTAGAAGGCAAAGAGAAAACCCCAATTGTCGTGACTTGGTGGCCACTCGGCAAGTTTCATCCCTCTATTCAAGAGACGATTTGCTTGGACGGTGTGCGGTCTCGCCTGGCGTCACTGGTGACACTGCGCACGCGAAGCGGCACGCCAGTCACACTGAGTGTGGCGCACGGTCGCCGCAACGCGTACTGTATCCATACACGCATGCACATGAAGTGTCGCGCCAGATTAAGAGAAACCAGCATACTGTACCACCAAGCGCCAGCGACTGGCTTTCTTGTGTCGACGTACAGCTCGCCCTCTATTCAAGGGAATATGTGTGTGTTTTTTCTTCAAGGTACGTACTGTTTCCAATGTTGTGAAGTTCATATGTCTCTGTTCTTCGCGTGCTGCGAGCAGACAGTCGGTTCGGCTTGTTTCTTGCCCGCGCACTCCCCTCTCTCTCCCACTCTTTCCTTCTTCTTCTTCTTCCCATTCCAGCTCTTCCCCTCCCTACAAGCACAGGCTCGTCCTTCGAAGAGAACTGCGCCGCGCATCACGCCCGCCATTCGAGAACACAAAGCGCGCGAGAGAAGAACGCTCTTCACTTGCGTTCAGTATCTAAACCACTACCTACCGCCTTATCAACGACCAGAATGGGCTGCTCGCAATCCAAGGACGCCACCAACGTCACCCCACCCGCTGCTGCGCCTGCCGCCGCCGCTCCGGTCGTGGAAGCCAAGGCCGAGACCGTGACGGAAACCGCGAAGACCGAGACGACGGAGGCCACCGCGGTCACGGAGACGTCTGAGACCACCAAAACCGAGGAGGTCAAGGAAGAAGCCGAGGTGAAGGCGGTCGAGGAGAAGAAGGCGGAAGAGGTCGCAGTGTCCGCCGCTGCCACCGAAGAGGATGAGGAAGGTGACGCTGTCGCGCAGGAGCTCGTCGCCCCGCCACCTAGCACCGTGCAGCAGCCGCTCGCGATGCCGTCGACCGTGCGCAGCAACGTGTCGTCGTTCACGATCTCGTTCATCGACCCGAACTCGACCAGCGCGCCAAACTCGACCAGTTCCGTCAACATCTTTGCCGCGACTGAAGGTGAAGCTGCCGCCGCCACCGAAGCGGCTCCAGTCGTCGTTGCGGAGCCAGAAGCTGCCGCGCCTGTGCCTGTTGTTGAGGAAGTGAAGGCCGAAGAAGCGACCCCTGTCGCGGCTGCTGCGGTTGAAGAAGCGAAGGTTGAAGTCGCCGCCGCGGTCGTTGAAGAAGTCGCCGTGGAAGCTGTCGTGGCCGAAGTCGCCGCTCCTGCCGCTGTGGAACCTGTCGCGGTTGTTGCGGAAGTGAAGGCTGAACCCGCCGCTGTCGTTGAGGAAGTAAATGTCCCAGCGGTTGAGGAGCCAAAGGTCGAAGTCGCTGCGCCTGTTGTCGAAGAGGCGAATGTCGAAGTCACTGCTCCAGTGGTTGATGAACCTAAGGTCGAAGTCGCCGCTCCTGTTGTCGAAGAGGCGAAGGTCGAAGTCGCCGCGGCTGTTGTCGAAGAACCTAAGGTCGAAATCGCCGCGGCTGTTGTCGAAGAGGCGGAGGTCGAAGTCGCCGCTCCAGTGGTTGATGAAGCAAAGGTCGAAGTCACCGCGGCTGTTGTCGAAGAGGCGGAGGTCGAGGTCACTGCTCCAGTGGCTGATGAACCTAAGATCGAAGTCGCCGCGGCTGTTGTCGAAGAACCTAAGGTCAAAGTCACTGCTCCAGTGGTTGATGAAGCAAAGGTCGAAGTCGCCGCTCCAGTGGTTGATGAAGCGAAGGTCGAAGTCGCCGCTCCTGCTGTCGAAGAACCTAAGGTCGAAGTCGCCACGCCTGTTGTCGAAGAACCTAAGGTCAAAGTCACTGCTCCAGTGGTTGATGAACCTAAGATCGAAGTCGCCGCGGCTGTTGTCGAAGAACCTAAGGTCAAAGTCACTGCTCCAGTGGTTGATGAAGCAAAGGTCGAAGTCGCCGCTCCAGTGGTTGATGAAGCGAAGGTCGAAGTCGCCGCTCCTGCTGTCGAAGAACCTAAGGTCGAAGTCACCGCGGCTGTTGTCGAAGAACCTAAGGTCGAAGTCGCCGCTCCTGTTGTCGAAGAACCTAAGGTCGAAATCGCCGCGGCTGTTGTCGAAGAGGCGGAGGTCGAAGTCGCCGCTCCAGTGGTTGATGAAGCAAAGGTCGAAGTCGCCGCTCCAGTGGTTGAAGAGGCGAAGGTCGAAGTCGCTGCTCCAGTGGTTGAGGAAGCGAAGGTCGAAGCGGTCGCTGAACCTGTGATGGTTGTAGCTCCTGTCGTCGTCGAAACCACCAAGGTTGAAGAAGTCAAGGTTGAAGAAGTCAAGGTGGAAGCTGCCAAGACCGAAGTCACCGCCGCTGAAAAGACGGTCGTCGTAGAGACCAAGTCGGACTCGGAAGCCAGCACCGCGTCGGAAGAAACCGAAGTCGTCGCGAAGGACGTCAAGACGGTGGAAGAACCAGAGAAGGAAGCCCCAACCAGCAGCGAGCAACCTGTGGCTGCTGCCAACTGAATAGCTGAACCGTAAGTAGTATACAAAAATGATATGATCTTTTTCCTTCCTTTTTTGCTTTGGACTTATTAGTAGAGAAATTCATCCACACATACTGATACTTTTTCATATGCACATTAAATACAACAATCGAAAGCACACCATTGTGTGGAAAGTTCAAGCGTGTGTGTCATTTTCAGACGCGTTCTCAGTGACTTTGTAACAGTAGGAAGGCCACCGACCCGTCCACCTCATCGCTTTTAAACCAACTCGTTCATGCTTGGCCTCGACAAGTTCCACGACTGCTGCTTGAGCACACTCCGCCAGAATCCTCCTGTTCCTCCATGCTCCTTGGTGATTTCGCCCACTGCAGGCTCTGCTTTGGATCTGGAATTCGTCAGACTTTTCGCCGATAAACCTCGTGCACACTTTGCAACCGCGCGTTGCAAAGTTGACAACAACTCGCATTTTTGCGGCTCGCTGTCGTAGATCACGATGTACCGCTTCGTGGATCGGAATGAAGCAAACTCGCTGCCTCGAAAGAGCCCAGACGCCTTGCGCGGCGCTTCTGAACTTGGTTGTGGCATCATCCTCGAGGTCGTCGAGCCCGTGACCATCGATAGTGAGTTACGCCGCTTTGGGGACCGCTTCAGTGTCGCGGGTGTCAGTTGATGGCAGTGACATCGCCCCACTTTCGAGACCTCCATCATGAAGGAACATTTTGATGCATTTGGGTCGTCCTTGCAATCCTGCACAATGGCACACGAGAGGCAAAGCAGGCGCTGCACTTTGAGCTTCTCCTCATGCTTCTTCGCCATCAAAAGCGCATCGGAGAGCAAGACCAGCCGCACTTTATCGCCACTCGAATGTCTCCGAAGAAGTGGTGGTGCCTGAGAAGAGGGCGAGAGAGCGACGAAGATGCTGCTACTGCCGGCTGACGCTGTAGACTCTGGCGAGGCATCTGGTGGTAGACGAACACTATTGAGGCGAGCCGATTGTGGACGAAGCGAAGTCAGAAAATCCGCACTATTCTGTCAAGAAGCACGTTGGGACGTGACAGTCTCGTCGCTCCGTCGTCTTCGGAGACGCAGTCTCGAGAGGAACGACGGCCAGCGAGGCGAGTCGAGGCTGACGACGCGCACGACCGCCTCACAGAGCAACGTCCGCGATGGCTGCAGCAAATCCACTTTGGCCGATTTCGGGTCGATCGTCTGATGCAATTCAAAGAGACGCGCATTCTGTTGCGCTTCACGCACGTTTTCGTTCACGTGCATCGCGACGCGCTCGATCTTGTGGAGCGTGTGCTCGACGTTTGCAGCGTCCTGCTCGGTGACCACGTTTTTCAAAAGGTCGCGGAAGAAAATCGGGTACTGGTAGATGCGTTGCGTGGGTTTGATCATGTGCGCGAGGAGGTCGACGTGGAGTTCATCGCGCGCGTATTCGTTCAATTGCGTGGCTAGCGTATCGAGACCGGAATGCTTCTTCTGCAGCAACGCGAGCTCATCCTTTGCGCTCAGGTAGCTCGAGCAATAGAACGCGTACACTTTCATGAGCTCGAACGTGAAGTCAAGGGCAGCGACATATCGCGGCAAACTCGAGATGATAACTGGTGGTGACAGCAATTGCTCTTCAACGCTGACGATTTCTTCATCTGAGTACGAATTTACCTCATTGTCACCATCTGATGAAGCCAACAGCTACCATAGGAGCTCTTTATGGATATGTAAGATGATCTTGATGGACGAGTGCAGTGCGGTCATGGCCCCCAAGTCGATCGTGTGCTTGATCGCATAGTCTTGCAGTGGCTCGAAGAAATGATACAGCAGCGTTTTCAAGTCAGAGACGTACGCGCACTCGGTCGTATAGATTTCGTCACAGATGCGCTCTACTTGCTCGTTCCTCGCATCCTCGTTCGTAATGATGGCATTCGGACTCTCCAAGCTGGACGGATGGCGAAGTAAGTATCGGGAGTCGCCTGCCAAATCCAAAGTTGCGAGTCGTGGCAGGTACGTGCGACGCGGGGATGCCACACTAGACTCGTGTTCGCAGCAGTCGCTGCCTATGACGGTTGGTGTTTGATCGTCACGCTGGTTACCGCAATTGGGTGGTTCAACATCGTCCGAGACACTCGCTTTTGCCATAGAAACCTCGCTCGTGTCTTCTCGGTTCCCGAGTGCGTGTAGATCCATGCTGTGCGTGACTGAAACTCGTTTCAAGGGTGCCAAATGCACTTGACAGTGGCGATCAAGATGTTTCGGCAGCGAGGCGCTCGCATTTCTAGGCTGAGACGATTCCCACCTCTTGGTAGACGAAGATTCATTCGTGGCGCTTGAAGCGTCTCGATTGCTTGCTTCACCATCGATGGTAAAATCCCGTCCCATAAACGAAAGCGGCAGCTTCCTCAGCCTCAGAGGGCTGGATGCGCGCGGGTTGTCGTGGACTTGGAATTGTCCAGGGTTCTCCGGACCTGGTTCTGACTCTGGCTTCGTCTGCACGACGGCGACCACGACGTGATGATGATCTTGGAGCCGCCACCACCTTTCTGATCGTTGCTGCCATTACCTTTGTCAGGAAGATCTGTGCGAATCGACTGCGGCGAGAACGTGCGTGAACTCCGGGATCTCTCCAGTGCGGCCGAGGATACAATCTTCGTACACGTTCCTCGATCGAGCACCATCTTATTGTTTTTTTCTTTCTTTTCTTGTGTCTTGCTTGCTGGGACTTCTGTGGGTGTTCAATGCACCGTGGAAGCGGGGGAGATCGTCGACGCAGGACGGCGCATTCAACCAGAGGTCTTCACAGCTGTCAGAATGTCAAGTAATGGGTTCACGGCAGCTCCACGTCCGCAGACAAATGCGACGTGCTTCTTCTTCGGCTTCAGAGAAATGCAGTCACCTTCGCGCTCTTGTCGTAGTTGACTGCACAAACTCAGTGCTCGTCTTCGTGCACTAAGCGGCGTAATGCGCACTGGTCTTATCCGAGCACGTTGGTGATGGCTCTATATTTGCATGCGTGCCATCCTCAAAATAGCGGAGCGATCAGCTATTATTGATTCCCAGCTGCGCAACTTCAACGAGCAGACGCGACGCACGTGCGATACGGCGCCAACACACGCGCGGAGGCGGCTGAGTGAACGCATCGAGACCCAAGGCACTGGCGTCGGAGTTTCGCATATGGGCATCGCACTCTTCTCTTAGTTTCCTTTATGAAATGAGCAATGCACTGTATTTAGTTAATAAAATAGACGAATGTCTTGAATAATAGTGAAAGTGACCGTAGGGCTCAATACTGAGGTATATAATAAGGTGCGTGGCCCACCCATCAACTCATACTTACCTGACTGGTGTTTGATCACGATCAATGAGGTGATTAACATGAGCCGGAGCAGGCCCCTTACACGCTGGTGCTGTAATGGTTCAGGAATGCCCTTTCGGGTAACTCCACAGTAGAATTTTTGTCAGCGGGGGTGAGCGCGTGCGCCGCCCCCACCGCCCTTTTCAGCCTTCCGCGGTCGATACTCTCCCGCCCTACTCTTGAAGCTCTACTCAGTGCCTCCTCTGCGTGCGACGCCCCCGTCCGTGAGTGTCCGTGCGCGTGCGCCTGCAGCGAGCCGCGCCATGGCCATCTTCTCGTGGCTTCCGCGCGCGCGCGCCGATTCACTGGACAGCGCGGCCTCGACCGCGCGCGACGACGACAACGACGCGATGAGCGTCGGCAGCAGCGACGCTGCGTTCCTGAGCGCAGACGAAGGCAGCGACAGCGACACGGACGCGAGTCCACTCGCCGCTGTTGCTGCTTCAGCCGTGCCGCTCCCACCACCAACCATCCCGGCCACCGAATGGTCCACGCCGCTCCACGAGCCCCCACCAGTCGTCCACGCGCTCGAGCGTCCACCACCGCTATCGATCTTCGCTCACAACGCAAGACTCTTCCGATGCGTTGCGTGCGACTTTGCCGCGCCACACATGGCAGAGCTGCGCTCCCACCGCCATCGCCACCATCGCGGTGTCGACTTTGTCGACATCTTCCACGCAGGCTGTGCCTGCGGCGTCTCGTACACCTCGCGCATTGCGGCGACACGGCACGCCGAAGCCTGCCTCCGAGACGTGCAGCGCGACAATCCAACAGACGCCAACGACGGTACTACACAGGCGCCGACATCCGACGCCGACCCCGATTCTGCGGCGATGGCACCAGCAGCCCCACACCAGAGTCCAAGGCACCCCACTCTCGAGGTCGACGCTGAGACAATGGCCGTACCCCATATCTCGGAGTCGATCACTCCCCCCGCTACTACGCGAAACCGCGCGGTCAGCTTCGCTGATGAACCAGTGCCGCCTGCGATACCGATCCCCCCCTCGATGTCGCCCGCGCCCGTGGCAATCCCGGCCATCTCCCCTGACCCATCAACTCGAGCGTCACAGTTCCTCGCTCGCCTCTTCGCCACAGTCCCGACACGAACTGCGGCCCCCGATCCTGCGCCGCTGCGAGCCCCGCCACCAGCCATGTCCCCAGCACCAAGCCCAACTTCGACGTCTGCTCCAGCACACACGCCGACCACTGATCCAGCCCCAACACCGACTCCCGCTCCAACAGCGACTCCTGACCCAGCACCACTAATGCCCCCAGCCTTAGCTCCAACATCGACCCCTGTTCCTGCTCCATCAACTACGCCTGCTCCAGCACCAGCATTGACTCCAGCCCCAGCAACAGCACCGTCTCCAGCCCCAGCATCCACACCTCGCCTGCCGTGGGTGCTCCGATTTGACGGAGCATGTCGCCGCAACCCAGGTGCCGCCGGCGCCGGTGCAGCGCTCTTCCATCCCGACGGCACCGTTAAGTGGACAATCGCGCACTTCCTACCGTCCAAGACCAACACCAACAACACAGCGGAATACATGGCGCTAATCGCTGGGCTACAAAGTGCAACGCACCACGGAGCTCAGCGCCTGCGCATCGAGGGAGACAGTGCGCTCGTGCTCGCCCAGCTCCGAGGCGAGTTCGGGTGCAACAACCCACGTCTACGGAAGCTGCGCAAGAAAGCCAAGGACCTGCTGCGACGTCTCGCCCAATACCAGCTCAAGCACATCGACAGGTTTGCAAACCAGCATGCCGACCGCCTGGCCAACCAGGGGTTGAACACCCGGCGCACGAATATTGTGTGTGCCACCCATGGCACCAATAGCGCCGAGTGCTGCTCTCCGGCTACCTTCGTCGTGGCTGCGTCGCCACCTCGAGACCCAAGCCCCACCGAACCAATGGAAGACATCGACCCCGACCTTGACCAAGCCGCCGCGAATCACGAGATGGAAGATTTGGAAGCCGAAGCCGACGCAACGCTGCACACTGACGGTGAAGTCTTCCCGACTTTCGACATCGGCCCCGACTGCGTACCCGCGCGCCGACGGCGGCTCCGACTGCGACAACTTACTGAGAGCGAGGACGAGATGGCGACCACGGCCGTAGCCAAGATCGCGAACACGTTCGCGGACCGCATTGCGGACACCGACACATGGGAAGCAGGTGAAGGCATCACCAGTGCTCTCACATCGCAACTATACACGGCTCTCGTGCCATTCTGCAAGCGCCAACGGACCCCTCCTCGCCCACCCCAAGACCAGCAGCACCAGCAACGACGTCCGCCACGAGTATCCACCGAGCCGGTGCACCAAGCACTGGACCAAGCTCTCGACGACCTGGCGGCAGCCCAACGAGCACCCCAGGCGTCCCAACGCCGCATCCAAAAGGCGCGCCGACGCGCCGGACGGGTGAGGAGCGCGCTTCGACGCGAACGCACGCGCAAACGCTTCGACACGAACGAAAAAGCGTGTATGCACCAGCTGCTTCTCCCGACCAGTGGTGATGGCACCGGTACTTCGGCTCCGAATACCTGCCCAATCTCTCGCGACGAGATCCAGCGTTACTTCCAAGGGGTTAGTGCGCCGACGCGCCACTTCGACTACAACGACGCAACCGGTGCCGTCTTTCGCCAGCTCCTGGAGTCACTCCCAGCCGCGACCAAAGCATCCGGCGCCTTCTCCGAAGATATTACCGAAGATGAAGTTGAAGACCAGTTCCAGCGCGCAGACGCCGCCTCCAGCCCAGGTATCGACGGCATTGGCTACGATGTATTCAAGAAGTTCCGGTTCGAGTTACTCCCAGCATTGCACGCGGCGTTCAGTTTCTGCTGGACACACCGCAAGGTGCCCAGCACGTGGAAAGTCGGCGTCACCCAGCTCATCTTCAAGAAAGGAGACCCCAAGGACCCATCCAACTGGCGGCCAATCTGCCTGCAGCCATGCATCTACAAACTGTACACCGGACTACTGGCGCTACGACTGACGCGGTGGCTGGACGCGAATGACCGTCTCACGGACGCACAGAAAGGCTTCCGCCACTTTAACGGAGCTAACGAGCACAACTTCGTGAGCTCTGCCATCCTCGACCAAACGCGCCGCAAACCCCGCGCCATACACATGGTGTGGTATGATTTTAAGAATGCATTCGGCTCGATACCACCGCTACTCATGTGGCAGGTTTTGCGGGCCATTGGCGTTGACCCCGCGTTCGTTGAACGCTGCGAGAACATCTACCACGACTCGTACTACACAGTCGCGAACACGGCGGGTGGCGCAACAGACCCGATTCGACAAGAAACTGGGGTCTACCAAGGATGTCCGCTGAGCCCACACTTGTTCCTGGTGGGGATCATGCCGCTCATCCGCGCGCTCCATGGGCTCGCCTCTGGAATCCCACTGGCAACTGGCGTGAGCGTGTCCGTGTCCGCGTACGCTGACGACCTAAAGACCTTCAGCAACAGTGCAGAAGGCATCCAGAAAGCGCACCACCTGGTGACAACATTCCTGCGCTGGTCAACAATGGCAGCCAACCCAGCCAAGTGCGCGTCTCTCTCAGTGAAGCCAGACCTCGGCAGGAAGCTACACGCGGATCCGAATGCAGCCTCCCTCACCCTCGACGGTGACCCGATCCCGACGTTGGACCTGTCGCAAAGCTACACCTACCTCGGTATCGGTGACGGATTCAACCATACCAAACGACGCGTATCCATCGCTCCAAGACTTGCAGAGCTGAAGCGGGACATATCCGCCATTTTCCGCTCGGACCTCGCTCCGTGGCAAATGGTACGGGCCATAAAAACGTACGTGGTTCCCCAAATCGAATATCTCCTACGCCACGTCCGCCCCCTACAGTCTCAACTCCAGGGCTTCGACTCAGCGCTGACCAAGGGACTTCGACACGTGCTCCGCCTGCCGCCAGTCTCACTCAGCGCAGCGTTCTTCGCGCCGCAGTCCAGTGGGGGACTGGGCTTCGTCAAGCTCAAGGACCTTCATGCCGCGCTCCAAATCGCGCACGGCTGGCAGATGCTGCACTCAAGGGACTCTAGCGTGAGAGCAATTGCCCGCGCTCAAGTCATCCAAATAATCCAGCTGCGATTTAAACTCGATGCGGCGCATTGGCGAGAAAAGGACGAAGAACTCATTCAGCTATTTCTTAACTCCAAGTTGCCTGATTCCCCGCATGCCACCGCGAAGCGGACCCATGGCGACATTGGCTCCATGTGGATCGACGTGCAACGCCATCTGCGCTCCTACAACCTGCAATTCACCACCGAGGTGTTTACTTCACCTGAAGGAGTTGCCACAGAAAAGATGCTCCAACTACGCGTCCCGCACCACCGCCACGCACTGCGCCACAAGACCGTAGCACGACAACTCAAGCAACACATGAAAATGCTCGCGCTCGCGGAATGGAAGGCAGCCTCGGACCAAGGCCGCACAGTACGCGCTCACGGCGGCTTCGGCAGCGCTTTTCTATCCCGAGGCGGAGGTCTCAGTGATGCTGAATTCCGGTTTGCTCTTCGCTCCCGCCTCAACCTCGTTTGCACCCGCGCAGTGCTAAAACGCATGCGGCAGCTCCGCAACGCAGTCTGTCGTCACCCAGGATGCTCCCACCAGGAGACGCTGCCACACGTCATCAACCATTGCCCCGGAAACGAAGAGGCAATCCGCGGCCGCCACGACAACATCCTCCAGCTCATCAAGAACGCAGTCTCTCCTGTGGTGACGAGCTCACAAGGCAGGTTCACGGTCCACTACGACGAGCCAGTGGCTGGCTTCACAGGTCCCGCCTACCGACCCGATATTCAACTGTTCGACCACGCCACCGGCACGGTGTACGTATCCGATCTGTCGATCTCCTTCGAGGAGCAATCAGGCGATGACCCGGTGAGCTCCAACCTTGCCTTCGCGTACGAACACAAGGTACGGAAGTACGCGCCTATAAAACTTCACCTTGAGCGTCGAGGATGGCAAGTGCACCTATCGGCGATCGTGTTCGGCTCTCTGGGTGGGGTCGGGACCCGCAACTACAAGATCTTCACAGAGCATCTCGGCCTCCACAAACGTACTGCCAACCAGCTCAATCGCCGTGGCTCAGCTACGGCAATCCAGTCCAGTCACCGCATATGGCGACTCCATGCCGGCGGAGAGCAAATTCGGCGCGAACGAGGCGCCACGATAGCGGTGCCACCGACGCCGGCGCAACCTAACACCATCAACGCAGGGTTGAGCCAAGCCAGCGACGAGCCAAGACCCCGAGACGCGCAGCAGCAACAACAAAGACGAGCGCGCCACGATGAGGGCCGCCGCGGCGCCACCAGCCGAAGACAGCGACCGAGCCACGCCAGCGACGAGCCAAGACCCCGAGACGCGCAGCAGCAACAACAAAGACGAGCGCGCCACGATGAGGGCCGCCGCGGCGCCACCACCGCGGCCAACGTGACCAACGAAGAGCGCGCCACCAGCCGAAGACAGCGACCGAGCCACGCCAGCGACGAGCCAAGACGCCGAGACGCGCAGGAACGACGCACCTACGATCGTACAGACCGTGGACGAGCGAGATACCAGCCGATCACACCGCGTCCGCTAACCAGGGGGGGAACACAGCGGCGCACCACCAGCACCTCTGCGAGAGGTCTACCGCATCGCACGACGTAGTAGCGAAGCTCCCAGATCCTCTATGCGATCGCAAGAACACCCTCCATTAAGGAAACCGTTCTTCTCAAGCCCAATTGAATCGACACACCACGACAAGGGTGCCACCGGACGACATTTGTTGTCTATTTTTACATACATGCATACCTACATTGCTAGCTCCCCTTTCCGAATTAGCTTACATTCTGCACCCACAGTGGGATTCTATATTGGCTGAAATACACGTATCAAAAGACTGGTGTTTGATCACGATCAATGAGGTGATTAACATGAGCCGGAGCAGGCCCCTTACACGCTGGTGCTGTAATGGTTCAGGAATGCCCTTTCGGGTAACTCCACAGTAGAATTTTTGTCAGCGGGGGTGAGCGCGTGCGCCGCCCCCACCGCCCTTTTCCGCTTTCCCCTCCTTCCTATCTACCCCATCGTTCGCGCCTAGCCTCTGGCCCTGTGTGTGCCCTGCTTACAGCAGGCGTGCGTGTGTCCATACGTGCGTGTTCACACACGCGCGCGAGTGTGCAGCTCAGCCGGTGAAACGACTGGTCGCGGCGTGTGCGCCCCCCCGACCATGCGGCTTCGAGCTCCCGCGGACGACGACGCTGACGTCGCTGACGACGGCGCCGCCGCGCGCGGTCCGCTTATGTCGATCTTCCGCCACAACGATTCGCGGTTCGGGTGCGCGGCGTGCGCCGACGAGTTCCGCCATTACGGCGCGCTCGTGGCGCACCGCCGCAGCGCCCACCGGACCTCGGTCTTCGAGGACTGGTTCCAAGCCACGTGTCCATGCTCGGCACTGTTCGGCAGCCGTCTCGACGCTTTCGCTCACTCTGGGCGCTGCGACGAGTGGCACGACCACACCAACGCACCACAACCACCAGATCGGCAAGCGCCAGCGGCCGCATCGGCGGTCGCGGATGAGGACGAGGAAATGGACGGAAATGCTGGTGTGCCCGTGTGCACCGCCTCGGGAACGAGAGTGCACGTGGATGACACACCACCGCAAGCTTCTCTCTCGCTTGCACCGCAGGGGCGCTACCCGCGCACCTGCCCAAGCTGCATCGCGTTCCTCACGGACGCGCGCTCATGGCACGCGCACGTCACTGCGTGTGCCGCAGCCAACGTTGATGCTCTCTTGCGCACTCACGCACCTTCGACAGCTCCAGCACCGACCGACGACCACGACATGGACTCCCATGACGAAGACGAGTTTTACGACGCCATTGCGAATATCGACGACACGACCATGCTTTCCGACGACGACAGCGACGACGGGCAGATGGTCACAACCAATGTGACAGTCACTGCAGTCGCACCAGCAGCAGATCCAGAACGACGTGCAGCAGCCGAAGCAGAACCAGCACCGAGACCAGATCTTCCAGCAGCAACAGCAGCAGACCTGAGACCACCACGACCAGCTCCGAGACCAGACGAACCTGCAACGGTCGCATTAGTCCCAGCATCGCGCCCAGTAGAAGCAGCAGTAGCAGCTGCTGACGAGCCTCCGTTCGGAGGTACGATCGTTGCTCCATGGCAACTTCGTTTCGACGGCGCCTGCCGCCGGAACCCAGGACCAGCGGGTGCCGGTGCGGCGCTCACTCGGCCAAACGGCAAGATCTTCTGGACGAGTTACCGCTACATCGCCGACTGCGCCTCGACAAACAACACGGCAGAGTACAACGCTATCATCGATGGCCTGCTGTGCGCTGTCCATCATGGCGTCAAGCATGTCCGCATCGAGGGCGACTCGAAGCTCGTGATCGAGCAAATCAAGGGCATGTTTGCTTGCGGAAAAGAACTACGGCCGCTGCGCGACCTCGCGTATGCAACGTGCCAGGAGTTCGAGTCGTATGCGCTCAAGCACATCGACCGACTGCGTAATTCCCACGCAGACCGACTCGCCAACAGAGCATTGGATCTCTGTAAGTGCGTGGCCGTATGCGCCAAGCACACATCACCAGGTGACGCCGCGCAGTGCTGGCACTGGCCCGGCACGTACGGAACGCCACCGACTCCGGATGGACCTGTCCCCATGGAGACTGATTCGACCACCGGCGACCAAGACCAAGACCAGGACAATGACAGTGATAATGTACGCATGGACCTAGGTGACCCCGACCCCGACGCTGAAGCCGACGCTGCCAACGCAGACCGCGACGGTGGCACCATCTTCCCCGTGCTCGAGATTGGCCCAGGAGTAGTACCGCTGCGACAGCCGCGTCTTCGCGTACCACGACTCGCTCCACCGCTTCAGAGCAAGCTCGAGCAACAGATTCAAACGCTGGCTCGAAGAATGGCCGACAAGATCACGGATGCGCCGGACTGGCGCTCCGCGGAAGGCTACATTACAGCCATCACAGCAGAGCTCTCCGAGCTTCTTACAGCAGCGACAAAGCTGTCGACTCAGCCAGGCGACGCCACTGGTGACGCCGAGCACGCCAACGCGCGCAGCACGGCGGGCTTCGCCGATGTAGCACCGCACGCTGCCGCCCGGGCGACAGGCGCGCGACAGAGCGTCTCGCGGCCGACCGCGAAACGAAACCGACGCGACGGCTCCAGCACGAGACCACGATCCAGACCACGCCGTAAGCGCAGGAACGGAGGGCCGACCCTCCTCCAACTTGCCGTCGACAGCGCACGCGACGAACTCAGCACCAGCAAACGCCTTGCCGACAAGACCTCGCCGAGCACCAAGAAGACTGTGCGCAAGGCTGCGCGGCGTGTTGCGCGCCTCGAACGCGCCAGTCAGCGCCAGGCGACTCGCCAACTGTTCATGAGCAATGAGCGCCAGTGTGTGTCCGAGATCCTCCATGCCGGCGCCAACGACAACTATGGTGGTGACAACAGCTGTCCGATCGAGCCACGTGACCTCTACGCCTACTTCCAGACGCAGGCGACACCGCCAGACGACTTTGACTTTAATGCGGCTTGCGGTGCGCGATTCCGTGAGGCGATCGACAATCAGGCGAACGCAGCGAATGAGATGGAACTGCTGACTGCGCCAATCGCGCGCGGCGACATCGAGGACCAACTCGATCGAGCGCATAAGCAGTCGGCTCCAGGTCTTGACGGGATCCCGTATGACGTCTACGTGCGCTTTAAGCTCCAACTGCTCGACCTTTTGCACGCAGTATTTAACGCGTGCTGGACATTCCAAAGTGTCCCAAGGCTGTGGAAAGTCGGCTACGTACGCCTCATCTACAAGCGCAAGGGTGAACGCGGCAACCCGAGCAATTGGAGACCAATCTGTCTCCAGCAGACAGTGTACAAGCTCTACGCCGGTGCCCTCGCAGTGCGTTTTCAGCGCTGGATGGATGCCAACGCTAGGTTCACATTCTCGCAGAAAGGGTTCCGTTCTTTCAACGGGTGCAATGAACACAACTTCGTGGCCACGAGTTTGTACGAACAAGCGCGGCGCACTCGCAAGAAGCTCTTTGTCGTCTGGTACGACCTGCGCAACGCGTTTGGATCGCTGCCGCAGGCGTACATGTGGAAGGTGCTCGAGAGGCTCGGCGTGCCACACGCGTTTCTGCAGGTGGTACGCGACATCTACACGGACTCGTACTTCATTGTTGACTCGCGCGATGGCACAACAGACCCGGTGTATCAGGGCCGCGGTGTCTATCAAGGCTGTCCGCTCAGCCCGTACCTGTTTATTGCTGCGCTCACGCCGCTCATGTTCGTCCTGGACGGCATGAAATCCGAGCACGGGGTGTCGCTGGCTGCTGGTAATCCAGAGTGCACGTCAGCGTATGCCGACGACCTGAAGATCTTTGCCAAAACAGCCACTGGAATCCGTGCGCTCCACGGCGCCGTGCTTGAGTTCCTGCAGTGGACTCGAATGGAGGCCAACGCGAGCAAATGCGCGTTGATGGTGTCAGACGCTGCTGCGGACTGCGAGAGCCACAACGAGCGCCTCGATCTGTCGATCCACGACAACGTGATACCGAGGCTCACTGGCCACGACGGCTACGTTTATCTGGGCATTGAGGACGGTCCAGACCATGCACGCGTACGTGTCGTGCTCCAAGATACGCTGCGTGAGCTGACGACGGATGTGATCAAGCTGCTACAGAGTCCCCTAGCTCCGTGGCAAATAATGCGCGCGATCAAGTCGTATGTGCTCTCCAAGCTCGACTACCCGCTGCGCCATCTGCGCCCGTTCCTCAGCATGTTCGACGGCTTTGACAAAACGCTCGTGCGTGGCTTGAAGCGGCTGCTGCAGCTGCCGCAGACCGCGACGACCGAGTTTCTGTATGCGCCAACGTCGGCGGGTGGCCTCGGACTTCTACCATTGCGCGAATTGTATGGCGCTCTCAAAATCACCCACGGTCTACAGATGCTGCACTCGCAAGATCCCAACGTGCGAGCCATCGCGCGAGGGCAACTTCTGACGGTGATTCGGAAGCGCTTCGTGCTCAACGAACCACATTGGACCGATCGTGAAGAGGAAGCAATCCAAATGTTCCTGAACAGCGAACTCGCTGGATCAGCGTTTGCGCTGAAAAAGAAGGTGTCGGGCGACTCGGCCTCTCTGTGGGTCGATGTCGCGACGTACCTGAAGACCTTTGAACTCAAGTTAGGGACGGTGAACGGCGAACTGTAATGGGCCACAACCAGCCATTACATGAAGGTGGATCTGTTCCCAGATCTAGTGTGTCACACACCACCTTCAGTGTGCATTGTGGAGACACAAATAACAAAGGGATTACGGTAATACAGTCCCCACATGCACGTGTGACGTCATTCGATGACGTCACGAATGTTCTCTGTGCTGATCAGTGCAGAATGTTGTTCTCATGTACTAATCAGTACTGAGCAATGACATCCATGCACTAATCAAGTACTGAGTGATGGTTCCTGCTTGGGAAACTGGACTGGCGACGAGACCGACGTGTCTCTGCCGTCTGAAGTGAGTGGCGCGAGCCAATCACTTTGCAGGGATTTTAAATAAGACTTGAAGTTCAAGCTTCTAGAAGATCCCGTAGGTTCAACCTCAGTGTACCCAAGGTTTTATATATCAGATTCATAGGTTTTATTGTGTATGTTTAGGTTTTAGTTATAAAACCTGTAGGATCCCTTGGGGTTTATTTGTAAGTAGCGACAGGAACCATAACCATTTTTAATTCAGTTGCAAATTTTCCTTCAAGCCCTCAAGTCTTCTTCCTCCAAGTCGGGAGATCGCTTCCTCTGGCACAAGCGTGTGTGCCGTGTTTGAGGGACTGTTTGGAACAGCGCCCTCTTACAGACTATCATCCAATGGGATTAAATCTTAACGGCTTAGTCTTATTGGCTAATATGCAAATGGCTACGTACAGTGTTCATGAGTGACACATATTAATGTGTCTCCAACTGTACTACGTGGGTGGGTTCGGAAGAGGTGGTAAAACCCATGTGGGAGAAAACCCACACTCTCCTGACCCGGGAACCCATGTAATGGGTGGCCCCATTACATCATCCCCCCGTAAAGCGATTGGTCACGTAGAAACGCGCGCGACCAATCCATCTTGTGTTCTTTGGTGTTCTTCCGTGTTCGGAGGAACTGGTCACAGAAGGCAGAGCACTGAGTCTTGCGGGCTCAGTTCTCAGTGTGCGCCGTGCCCAACAGAGAGCTTTCCAGACGCCGCAAGCTGTGCGAGGTGAACCTCGTACAAATGTCTTCTATCGACAGCGATGCTGTTGACTACGAGTCGAGTAGCGAGGAGGTGACTCCTTGCAACACTCCAATGAGTAGCACCACGACGAATGTCGTGCGTGACGATCGGGAGGAAGAAGCCGAGTCTTCTTCCGTTGACCGTTCGAATCTCAAACGAAACGAAGCGAAGCGTTCGTCGTCCGCGGCCCTCTTGAATGAGCCTACGCGGAAGAAGCGTCGTGAGGAGGGATCTCCTCACGGAGAAACGAGCGGATCCACCGTGGCGGTTGCCATTTCCGACGCCGGAGCGTCGGAAAGCGCGGCATCTGCCAACACGATGGAAAATCTTGGTCGGGAAGGATTAGCGTCAGCTGATCCCGACCTGGTGAATGCAGCGAGAAATATCCTTCTCTCGCTGGACGCGTCCAATTGTGAACTGGAAGCTGTCGATCCACTCGAGGGCTTGCTCTTCGATGTGGAATCCGAATCTGATGCGCAGGTTACTGCGTCATCGGGAAATAGCGAGTTGCCACGCCATCTTGCCTTTCCGGCGGAGGAGAAGGATCCGATGGCGGGTCCTTCTGAAGGGATGGATTTCGCCCCTTCTAGCTGGAGTCACTTATGGGCGCCCAAACCCAATTGGGTTCGTGCACATCGTGGCACCCAGCGTGCGGGCACTCACGCGCTGTACGATGTTAGTACCATCAAGGATGATGACTTCGTCCTTCGACAGAACTTCCACCCCAAGGCGCGCGAGGAGTTTTACATCGACCTTTTCCATTCGATGCGGTACTTCGATGGTCGGTCGAAGTCAAAGAAGTCTCACAGCGCTGAGAAACAAGCGCTGTTCCTTTCGCAAGCGTGGGGTGCCTTCGTTGTGAATTTCAACGAAGACGCTGCGAAGTGTATCTCTCGATTGCGAGATAATCGGGATAAGTTCCTCCGGCACAATGCCGTTGGAAAGTTGTTGGCGATCCACGAGGAATGCGTGAATCTTGGGGTTCCGTGTGGAGTCAAGACCACACCGAGGGGTTGCCGCATCTGCACCAGCGATGATCCTCAGTTGACTGAGGAGCACCTTCGTGGTTACAACGGCGTGATGCTTCCTCGCGGATTACAAGATCGAATCCGCGAGTTGTGGAAGCGAGAGTCGATTAGCGTCGACTCTCGTACTGCTGCACCAAGCCAGGAACATCGGCTTGGAGCATCGCGGCCGGTTCCCAGGTATCTCGATCTGGCGGGTAACCAAGCCAACGAACGCGATAGACGCGCTCCTTCTTCGCTCGCGACGATCGATCGCGATGAGCAAGTATCTTCTCCACGATCCAGCGTTGGTTCCCCTCGGAGTCTCGCAACGGAGGAGCTGGAGGAGGGAAGATCTGCTCGTGACTCTGAGGCGCATCCTCAGAGTGATCAGCGTCTTCTTGATCGGCTGAAGGACGCTGAGCGGGAGAACGAGGTTCTCCGACTTCGGGCCGAGCTAAGCGAGATGATCGCGAAGCACGAGCGGCTCGAGGGACGGCTTTCGAGGCTCGAGGCTGATCACAAGCTAGTGCTTGGGATCCTTCGCGACCACGGTCTCCTGAAGAGGAAGAGACCAACGAGTCATCGTGGCGATGATACGCTTTGAGACGCCCGACGTAGAACGTCGGGTGTAGACGCATAGTCGGAGGAAGCTCCAACGTGTATGCGTCCCCAATCCTTTCAAGGACCTTGAAAGGGCCAATGTATCTTGGCAGCAACTTGTTGCTGTCACTGCTCACCACTCTGTTAGGTAGGTTAGCAGTCGATAATAAAACAAACGAATTTCGTTGAAACTCGTTCGTGTTTTTGCGACCACTCTTGTCCGCTTGTTCTTTCTGACCATCCACTGCGTCGGCGATTGAATCGCGGACGAAGCGGATGACAGCTTGCCGCTGCAACACTGTTGTAACGATGTCTTTGTCGACGATCGCCGCATGAGCAGTTGCCTGCCCATGATGGTGCGAGATCTCCGCGCTCTTCGCTTGTTCCGAAGCAGCTACTTCGCGGACTCCTCCCCCACTCAAGGGAGATGTCACCGACGGAGGGGACATCCCACCGAGGATGGACGGAACACGTGGGTGCCTGAGTGCGTTCACGTAGAATGGCGTGTGCCCGGTTGAGACATGCACAGAGTTGTTGATTGAAAACTCTGCGAGAGGGAGACATTCATTCCAGTGAGTGAATGAATGCGCATAGCTGCGCAGAATATCCTCGAGCGTGCGATTTACACGCTCGGTCTGACCATCTGTCTGCGGATGATCAGCTGTCGACATTTTGAGCTGAGTGCCCAAGAGTCGGAACAACTCTTGCCAGAAGGCAGCTGTGAATCGTGGATCTCGGTCCGACACGATTTCAGTGGGCATTCCGTGTAACATAAACACAGAATCCAGGAATATCTGCGCCGTCTGCTTTGCGGTGACGCTAGCAGGGACAGCACTGAGATGGACCATCTTACTGAAGCGATCCACGATGGCGAGGATGCCAGTCTTCTTGCTGGAGTCAGCAGGAAGACCGAAGATGAAGTCCATCGAGACTGACTTCCAACAGTCCGTCGGGACTGGCAGTGATCGCAGCGGTGCGTTGGTCACCGGTGCTGGCTTGACGCGCTGGCAAACCTCGCATGCGCGTACGTATTTGCGGACCCACTTGTATTGGTGTAACCAATAGAAGTCGCGGGAAAGCGCGAGATACGTTTTCTCGCGTCCTGGATGGCCGCGGAAAGGCGCATCGTGGTACTCGAAGAGCACACGATTGCGAAGGTCACTATCATTTGGAACGACAGCGCGTGGCTCGTCGCTGTCATCTATACGGTAGTAGAGAACATCGTTGCGCATCTCGTAACGATGTAGACGAGCGCGTTGAGCCGGGTCCAACGCCTTGAGTGACTTATCAGACGGGTCTGACAAGCTGACAACAACTCGACAGATGTTACTATCTGTCGCATACGCTCTTTTGATATCGTCGAGGAGCGACGATGTCGGTGTGCTTTCTCGTGTGATGGCAATCACACGGTCTTCCTTTGAGTCGTTTGCTTTCGACTCAAAGTCTGGGCGACGTGGTAATGCATCCGCGATCACGTTGAACCGTCCGGGTTTGTACTCGACGTCAAACTCGTACTCTGCAAAGAAAGAAAGCCATCGGGCCATTCTTTGCGACAGATGTGGCGACTTCACTGCGGTGCGGAGCGAAGCGTAGTCAGTGTAAACGGTGAACCGTTTACTTCCGAGCAAATACACTCTGAACTTCGTAAGAGCGTACTTCATGGCAAGCAACTCCTTGTCATGAACCGGATAATTGCGCTCAGCTGGCTTCAGCTGACGCGGCTGATAGCAGATCACGCGTTCTCGATCTGCATCGTCGCGCTGCATGAGCGCGCATCCGATTGCAAAGTCGGATGCATCACAGACCACATAGAATGATCGCTCGTGATCGGCGATCGCGAGAACCGGAGCCTCCATGAGACTGCTTTTCACCTTGACGAATGCATCTTGACATTCGTCGGACCACTTCCAATCGACGTCTTTCTTCAGTAATGATGAAAGAGGTCGGATGATACCCGCATAGTTCTGCGAGTACTTATGGAGATACATCGCAAGACCGAGGAACTTGCGAAGATCCTTTTGGCTTGTTGGAACTGGCCAATCGTTGATCGCCTTGATCTTTTCGGGATCAGGACGCACTCCGTTCTTGCCGACCAAGCAGCCGAGAACGGGGATCTCATCAACACCAAACATACACTTTTGTATGTTGGTGTACAGCTTGTACTTCCGCATCAAGTCCAATAGCTGTCGGAGGTGCTCTTTGTGCACTTCCACATCGGATGCAGCATCCGATGCACGACTGTGTATGAACACGTCGTCAAAATAGCTGGGTGCGAAGTCTCGCACTGGACGTAATTGTTGCGTGACGCATCTATTGAACGTGGTGGGAGCATTTGTTAGTCCCTGTGGCATTACAAGCCACTCCCATAGTATCCCGCTCGGGGTGCTGACAGCCGTGAGAGGAATATCCTTCTCACGCATCAAGATTTGATAGAATCCATCTCTCAAATCGATCGTACTAAAGATCGTACTACCTTGCATGCTGTCAATGATGACATCTTTGCGAGGTATCGGCGTTTGCGCCGGGATTGCTGCCGCATTCAACTTGCTGAACGCATGCACGATCCTCCAACCTCCTGTGGCCTTTTTCACACAGAAGGTGGGGCTGCAGTGCGGAGAATTCGACTCGCGCACTTGGCACGCTTTACGACGAGCTTCAAAGAACTCGTCGATCACCTTGACTTGCTCTCGAGGCAGTGGCCATTGCCTCGTGACGCAGTACTTTGTTCCCGGCTTGAGATCAATCTCATGCCGAACTCCTTTGTCTGTCGGAAGACGACTGGGAACTTCTTCGGGGAATACGTCTTCGTACTCCTTCAATAGTCCGTAGAATGGACTGTCCTTCAGGGATTCCCATCCCTGAGCCTGAAATCGTTCCTTCTTCGTTGGCTCGCCGAGCACATCAGTGTCCATCACTGATGACGACGCAAGGAAACATTCATCGAGTGGGTGTCTCTGCACTGCCGACTCGGCATTGCTCGATTCCTGAGGAGCAATGTAACATATCTGCTCGTGGGTGCCTCGATGCAGTTCTTTCATGAACCGTTTCTGGCTCATGACGGGTAGCGTTACCACTTCCGAAGCGTCCTTCGGAGGGTCTTCTAACGCCATCTCATGAATATGAGATCCATCTTCATCAGTGACCATGACACTGATGACTTCGCACGAGGAGCCTTGATCAGAGGTCTCCATTGGCGGTACCTTTCCTTCGTCATCGCTCTTCAGTACAGAGCGATGAGCAACCGAAGTCTGTTCTTTAGACTTTTGGGCGGCTTCTCCATCGAGCATCGTGCTAAGGGGGCCATCGCACACCTTTGCATCATGTTCGTTAACCGACAGCGCGTTGCGCGCCGACGGGCGGTTAGCCTTGTTCCGCTTCACAGCGGGGTAACTGATCGATTGTTGATTCCAATCGATGATCGGCTGATACTTCTTCAGCCATGGCATTCCAAGGATGACATCGAACTTGTCATCTAAATCCAGCCAAATGAAGTCTCCTTCCATTTGGCGTCCATCATGCGTGACACGAAGCCGCGTCACGTGTTTCTCCGTCGTGACGGTGGCACCTGTTGCCAACCGCACGGTGATCTTCGACTCGGAGGAACGTGATTCCTCCGAAATTACTCTCGCTAGTGCACGAGCGACATGCGATCGAACAAAGTTGTTTGACGCACCCGTGTCTAGCAGTCCCCGCAGAGGGGTCGCAAATCCCTCTGCGGTTATCTCAAGTTGGATGAGCCGATCTCTCGGCTCCTCCGCAGTCGTGGTAGTCCAGCAGCGCGCGCCATGCACGCTGGGGGCTTGCGTCTCGTGCACCACGATCACACCAGACGCATATTCGCCAGTAGAGCGCCCCGCGTCTACTGGTGGTTGACGTTTTTTTATTCTTCGCGCGTTGGACGCGAAGAAGTCGTCCGATGTGTGTCTCGGACGCGGGGAGCGGGCTGCGCCGCTCGGCACTCGTATTGAAAGTGCCCCAGTTTCTGGCAGCGGTGGCACCGCAGCTTGCGCTTGTTGGCGGGTCTCTTCGGAGCCGCCGAAGCTTGAACCAACGAGAGATCCATTGGTTCGGATCCACTGTAACGTGGAGGAGGTCTCGCGTGCCGGAACTGCGCGGCGCGGTAAGGGAACGCGCGAAGCCGTGCTTGCTTCGCGCTAAAGTCTTCCTGAAGCGCCAGAGCGATTGCTTGCTCTAGCGTTTCCGGGTATTCCCGGAACAGGTAGGTCTTGACGGGACCATCCACCAAACCTTTCATAAACGTGGCGACTTGCGTCGCCATGTCGATCGGCTCTGACACGATACTTGATACCAAGTATCGGGCATGCTGGATATACGCGTGGAGATCGCGTTTATCCTGTCGGATTTCGAGAAATTCCGTGCGAGTACGGAATTCCGACTTTGGTGGCTCAAAGGCGGCACGGATGTCGCCTTTAAACTCCGAAGGTGTGGAGAAACAACCATGGTCGGCCATTCGGCGACCAAATGCCCAGCTCTTGGCTCTCCCAGCGAGCTTGGACATCGCGAAATCGACCTGTTGCTCCGGATCGTAGATTTGCCCGGAGCGAATGGCGGCATCGATTTCGACGAACCATCGGAGGAGAGGCTCATTGTCTCCTCCGCCATACTTCGCGACTTCAAGCCTCACAGGCTTTTGTCGTGGGAACTGTACCTGCGCGGGTTGCTTCTCTTCCACGGTCTTCTGCCTCCTTCTGCAGGAACCCGATCGCCGTGAGGCGATGTTGATCCTGCGACAGGGTGGCAAGGATGGCGAACACGGCCTTTTCGCCGATGATCGTCCTCATCCGTTGGAAGGCACTCCACTCGAGATCACTCAAGTGGAGGTAATCCTCCCGGTTGATCGTCGCACTCGCGGTTTCCGCGGGTTCGAGATTCATCATCGGTTCTTCGTCAGTACTCATTACTGACGGCTCCCGCTCTGTGGTTGGACGGACCACAAAGTGCTACCAGGTGTAACGGGACTCGTTGCACGGCGTACACGTGCGTTGAGGAAGCGCAGGTGAAAGGAAGGGAGCTTTGCGCGTTACCGTGCAAATT